>JAYESA010000011.1:189701964-189712906 GCA_036927795.1 Iris macrosiphon
GGTTAGGGTTAGGGTTAGGGTTAGGGTTAGGGTTAGGGTTAGGGTTAGGGTTAGGGTTAGGGTTAGGGTTAGGGTTAGGGTTAGGGTTAGGGTTAGGGTTAGGGTTAGGGTTAGGGTTAGGGTTAGGGTTAGGGTTAGGGTTAGGGTTAGGGTTAGGGTTAGGGTTAGGGTTAGGGTTAGGGTTAGGGTTAGGGTTAGGGTTAGGGTTAGGGTTAGGGTTAGGGTTAGGGTTAGGGTTAGGGTTAGGGTTAGGGTTAGGGTTAGGGTTAGGGTTAGGGTTAGGGTTAGGGTTAGGGTTAGGGTTAGGGTTAGGGTTAGGGTTAGGGTTAGGGTTAGGGTTAGGGTTAGGGTTAGGGTTAGGGTTAGGGTTAGGGTTAGGGTTAGGGTTAGGGTTAGGGTTAGGGTTAGGGTTAGGGTTAGGGTTAGGGTTAGGGTTAGGGTTAGGGTTAGGGTTAGGGTTAGGGTTAGGGTTAGGGTTAGGGTTAGGGTTAGGGTTAGGGTTAGGGTTAGGGTTAGGGTTAGGGTTAGGGTTAGGGTTAGGGTTAGGGTTAGGGTTAGGGTTAGGGTTAGGGTTAGGGTTAGGGTTAGGGTTAGGGTTAGGGTTAGGGTTAGGGTTAGGGTTAGGGTTAGGGTTAGGGTTAGGGTTAGGGTTAGGGTTAGGGTTAGGGTTAGGGTTAGGGTTAGGGTTAGGGTTAGGGTTAGGGTTAGGGTTAGGGTTAGGGTTAGGGTTAGGGTTAGGGTTAGGGTTAGGGTTAGGGTTAGGGTTAGGGTTAGGGTTAGGGTTAGGGTTAGGGTTAGGGTTAGGGTTAGGGTTAGGGTTAGGGTTAGGGTTAGGGTTAGGGTTAGGGTTAGGGTTAGGGTTAGGGTTAGGGTTAGGGTTAGGGTTAGGGTTAGGGTTAGGGTTAGGGTTAGGGTTAGGGTTAGGGTTAGGGTTAGGGTTAGGGTTAGGGTTAGGGTTAGGGTTAGGGTTAGGGTTAGGGTTAGGGTTAGGGTTAGGGTTAGGGTTAGGGTTAGGGTTAGGGTTAGGGTTAGGGTTAGGGTTAGGGTTAGGGTTAGGGTTAGGGTTAGGGTTAGGGTTAGGGTTAGGGTTAGGGTTAGGGTTAGGGTTAGGGTTAGGGTTAGGGTTAGGGTTAGGGTTAGGGTTAGGGTTAGGGTTAGGGTTAGGGTTAGGGTTAGGGTTAGGGTTAGGGTTAGGGTTAGGGTTAGGGTTAGGGTTAGGGTTAGGGTTAGGGTTAGGGTTAGGGTTAGGGTTAGGGTTAGGGTTAGGGTTAGGGTTAGGGTTAGGGTTAGGGTTAGGGTTAGGGTTAGGGTTAGGGTTAGGGTTAGGGTTAGGGTTAGGGTTAGGGTTAGGGTTAGGGTTAGGGTTAGGGTTAGGGTTAGGGTTAGGGTTAGGGTTAGGGTTAGGGTTAGGGTTAGGGTTAGGGTTAGGGTTAGGGTTAGGGTTAGGGTTAGGGTTAGGGTTAGGGTTAGGGTTAGGGTTAGGGTTAGGGTTAGGGTTAGGGTTAGGGTTAGGGTTAGGGTTAGGGTTAGGGTTAGGGTTAGGGTTAGGGTTAGGGTTAGGGTTAGGGTTAGGGTTAGGGTTAGGGTTAGGGTTAGGGTTAGGGTTAGGGTTAGGGTTAGGGTTAGGGTTAGGGTTAGGGTTAGGGTTAGGGTTAGGGTTAGGGTTAGGGTTAGGGTTAGGGTTAGGGTTAGGGTTAGGGTTAGGGTTAGGGTTAGGGTTAGGGTTAGGGTTAGGGTTAGGGTTAGGGTTAGGGTTAGGGTTAGGGTTAGGGTTAGGGTTAGGGTTAGGGTTAGGGTTAGGGTTAGGGTTAGGGTTAGGGTTAGGGTTAGGGTTAGGGTTAGGGTTAGGGTTAGGGTTAGGGTTAGGGTTAGGGTTAGGGTTAGGGTTAGGGTTAGGGTTAGGGTTAGGGTTAGGGTTAGGGTTAGGGTTAGGGTTAGGGTTAGGGTTAGGGTTAGGGTTAGGGTTAGGGTTAGGGTTAGGGTTAGGGTTAGGGTTAGGGTTAGGGTTAGGGTTAGGGTTAGGGTTAGGGTTAGGGTTAGGGTTAGGGTTAGGGTTAGGGTTAGGGTTAGGGTTAGGGTTAGGGTTAGGGTTAGGGTTAGGGTTAGGGTTAGGGTTAGGGTTAGGGTTAGGGTTAGGGTTAGGGTTAGGGTTAGGGTTAGGGTTAGGGTTAGGGTTAGGGTTAGGGTTAGGGTTAGGGTTAGGGTTAGGGTTAGGGTTAGGGTTAGGGTTAGGGTTAGGGTTAGGGTTAGGGTTAGGGTTAGGGTTAGGGTTAGGGTTAGGGTTAGGGTTAGGGTTAGGGTTAGGGTTAGGGTTAGGGTTAGGGTTAGGGTTAGGGTTAGGGTTAGGGTTAGGGTTAGGGTTAGGGTTAGGGTTAGGGTTAGGGTTAGGGTTAGGGTTAGGGTTAGGGTTAGGGTTAGGGTTAGGGTTAGGGTTAGGGTTAGGGTTAGGGTTAGGGTTAGGGTTAGGGTTAGGGTTAGGGTTAGGGTTAGGGTTAGGGTTAGGGTTAGGGTTAGGGTTAGGGTTAGGGTTAGGGTTAGGGTTAGGGTTAGGGTTAGGGTTAGGGTTAGGGTTAGGGTTAGGGTTAGGGTTAGGGTTAGGGTTAGGGTTAGGGTTAGGGTTAGGGTTAGGGTTAGGGTTAGGGTTAGGGTTAGGGTTAGGGTTAGGGTTAGGGTTAGGGTTAGGGTTAGGGTTAGGGTTAGGGTTAGGGTTAGGGTTAGGGTTAGGGTTAGGGTTAGGGTTAGGGTTAGGGTTAGGGTTAGGGTTAGGGTTAGGGTTAGGGTTAGGGTTAGGGTTAGGGTTAGGGTTAGGGTTAGGGTTAGGGTTAGGGTTAGGGTTAGGGTTAGGGTTAGGGTTAGGGTTAGGGTTAGGGTTAGGGTTAGGGTTAGGGTTAGGGTTAGGGTTAGGGTTAGGGTTAGGGTTAGGGTTAGGGTTAGGGTTAGGGTTAGGGTTAGGGTTAGGGTTAGGGTTAGGGTTAGGGTTAGGGTTAGGGTTAGGGTTAGGGTTAGGGTTAGGGTTAGGGTTAGGGTTAGGGTTAGGGTTAGGGTTAGGGTTAGGGTTAGGGTTAGGGTTAGGGTTAGGGTTAGGGTTAGGGTTAGGGTTAGGGTTAGGGTTAGGGTTAGGGTTAGGGTTAGGGTTAGGGTTAGGGTTAGGGTTAGGGTTAGGGTTAGGGTTAGGGTTAGGGTTAGGGTTAGGGTTAGGGTTAGGGTTAGGGTTAGGGTTAGGGTTAGGGTTAGGGTTAGGGTTAGGGTTAGGGTTAGGGTTAGGGTTAGGGTTAGGGTTAGGGTTAGGGTTAGGGTTAGGGTTAGGGTTAGGGTTAGGGTTAGGGTTAGGGTTAGGGTTAGGGTTAGGGTTAGGGTTAGGGTTAGGGTTAGGGTTAGGGTTAGGGTTAGGGTTAGGGTTAGGGTTAGGGTTAGGGTTAGGGTTAGGGTTAGGGTTAGGGTTAGGGTTAGGGTTAGGGTTAGGGTTAGGGTTAGGGTTAGGGTTAGGGTTAGGGTTAGGGTTAGGGTTAGGGTTAGGGTTAGGGTTAGGGTTAGGGTTAGGGTTAGGGTTAGGGTTAGGGTTAGGGTTAGGGTTAGGGTTAGGGTTAGGGTTAGGGTTAGGGTTAGGGTTAGGGTTAGGGTTAGGGTTAGGGTTAGGGTTAGGGTTAGGGTTAGGGTTAGGGTTAGGGTTAGGGTTAGGGTTAGGGTTAGGGTTAGGGTTAGGGTTAGGGTTAGGGTTAGGGTTAGGGTTAGGGTTAGGGTTAGGGTTAGGGTTAGGGTTAGGGTTAGGGTTAGGGTTAGGGTTAGGGTTAGGGTTAGGGTTAGGGTTAGGGTTAGGGTTAGGGTTAGGGTTAGGGTTAGGGTTAGGGTTAGGGTTAGGGTTAGGGTTAGGGTTAGGGTTAGGGTTAGGGTTAGGGTTAGGGTTAGGGTTAGGGTTAGGGTTAGGGTTAGGGTTAGGGTTAGGGTTAGGGTTAGGGTTAGGGTTAGGGTTAGGGTTAGGGTTAGGGTTAGGGTTAGGGTTAGGGTTAGGGTTAGGGTTAGGGTTAGGGTTAGGGTTAGGGTTAGGGTTAGGGTTAGGGTTAGGGTTAGGGTTAGGGTTAGGGTTAGGGTTAGGGTTAGGGTTAGGGTTAGGGTTAGGGTTAGGGTTAGGGTTAGGGTTAGGGTTAGGGTTAGGGTTAGGGTTAGGGTTAGGGTTAGGGTTAGGGTTAGGGTTAGGGTTAGGGTTAGGGTTAGGGTTAGGGTTAGGGTTAGGGTTAGGGTTAGGGTTAGGGTTAGGGTTAGGGTTAGGGTTAGGGTTAGGGTTAGGGTTAGGGTTAGGGTTAGGGTTAGGGTTAGGGTTAGGGTTAGGGTTAGGGTTAGGGTTAGGGTTAGGGTTAGGGTTAGGGTTAGGGTTAGGGTTAGGGTTAGGGTTAGGGTTAGGGTTAGGGTTAGGGTTAGGGTTAGGGTTAGGGTTAGGGTTAGGGTTAGGGTTAGGGTTAGGGTTAGGGTTAGGGTTAGGGTTAGGGTTAGGGTTAGGGTTAGGGTTAGGGTTAGGGTTAGGGTTAGGGTTAGGGTTAGGGTTAGGGTTAGGGTTAGGGTTAGGGTTAGGGTTAGGGTTAGGGTTAGGGTTAGGGTTAGGGTTAGGGTTAGGGTTAGGGTTAGGGTTAGGGTTAGGGTTAGGGTTAGGGTTAGGGTTAGGGTTAGGGTTAGGGTTAGGGTTAGGGTTAGGGTTAGGGTTAGGGTTAGGGTTAGGGTTAGGGTTAGGGTTAGGGTTAGGGTTAGGGTTAGGGTTAGGGTTAGGGTTAGGGTTAGGGTTAGGGTTAGGGTTAGGGTTAGGGTTAGGGTTAGGGTTAGGGTTAGGGTTAGGGTTAGGGTTAGGGTTAGGGTTAGGGTTAGGGTTAGGGTTAGGGTTAGGGTTAGGGTTAGGGTTAGGGTTAGGGTTAGGGTTAGGGTTAGGGTTAGGGTTAGGGTTAGGGTTAGGGTTAGGGTTAGGGTTAGGGTTAGGGTTAGGGTTAGGGTTAGGGTTAGGGTTAGGGTTAGGGTTAGGGTTAGGGTTAGGGTTAGGGTTAGGGTTAGGGTTAGGGTTAGGGTTAGGGTTAGGGTTAGGGTTAGGGTTAGGGTTAGGGTTAGGGTTAGGGTTAGGGTTAGGGTTAGGGTTAGGGTTAGGGTTAGGGTTAGGGTTAGGGTTAGGGTTAGGGTTAGGGTTAGGGTTAGGGTTAGGGTTAGGGTTAGGGTTAGGGTTAGGGTTAGGGTTAGGGTTAGGGTTAGGGTTAGGGTTAGGGTTAGGGTTAGGGTTAGGGTTAGGGTTAGGGTTAGGGTTAGGGTTAGGGTTAGGGTTAGGGTTAGGGTTAGGGTTAGGGTTAGGGTTAGGGTTAGGGTTAGGGTTAGGGTTAGGGTTAGGGTTAGGGTTAGGGTTAGGGTTAGGGTTAGGGTTAGGGTTAGGGTTAGGGTTAGGGTTAGGGTTAGGGTTAGGGTTAGGGTTAGGGTTAGGGTTAGGGTTAGGGTTAGGGTTAGGGTTAGGGTTAGGGTTAGGGTTAGGGTTAGGGTTAGGGTTAGGGTTAGGGTTAGGGTTAGGGTTAGGGTTAGGGTTAGGGTTAGGGTTAGGGTTAGGGTTAGGGTTAGGGTTAGGGTTAGGGTTAGGGTTAGGGTTAGGGTTAGGGTTAGGGTTAGGGTTAGGGTTAGGGTTAGGGTTAGGGTTAGGGTTAGGGTTAGGGTTAGGGTTAGGGTTAGGGTTAGGGTTAGGGTTAGGGTTAGGGTTAGGGTTAGGGTTAGGGTTAGGGTTAGGGTTAGGGTTAGGGTTAGGGTTAGGGTTAGGGTTAGGGTTAGGGTTAGGGTTAGGGTTAGGGTTAGGGTTAGGGTTAGGGTTAGGGTTAGGGTTAGGGTTAGGGTTAGGGTTAGGGTTAGGGTTAGGGTTAGGGTTAGGGTTAGGGTTAGGGTTAGGGTTAGGGTTAGGGTTAGGGTTAGGGTTAGGGTTAGGGTTAGGGTTAGGGTTAGGGTTAGGGTTAGGGTTAGGGTTAGGGTTAGGGTTAGGGTTAGGGTTAGGGTTAGGGTTAGGGTTAGGGTTAGGGTTAGGGTTAGGGTTAGGGTTAGGGTTAGGGTTAGGGTTAGGGTTAGGGTTAGGGTTAGGGTTAGGGTTAGGGTTAGGGTTAGGGTTAGGGTTAGGGTTAGGGTTAGGGTTAGGGTTAGGGTTAGGGTTAGGGTTAGGGTTAGGGTTAGGGTTAGGGTTAGGGTTAGGGTTAGGGTTAGGGTTAGGGTTAGGGTTAGGGTTAGGGTTAGGGTTAGGGTTAGGGTTAGGGTTAGGGTTAGGGTTAGGGTTAGGGTTAGGGTTAGGGTTAGGGTTAGGGTTAGGGTTAGGGTTAGGGTTAGGGTTAGGGTTAGGGTTAGGGTTAGGGTTAGGGTTAGGGTTAGGGTTAGGGTTAGGGTTAGGGTTAGGGTTAGGGTTAGGGTTAGGGTTAGGGTTAGGGTTAGGGTTAGGGTTAGGGTTAGGGTTAGGGTTAGGGTTAGGGTTAGGGTTAGGGTTAGGGTTAGGGTTAGGGTTAGGGTTAGGGTTAGGGTTAGGGTTAGGGTTAGGGTTAGGGTTAGGAGGTTAGGGTTAGGGTTAGGGTTAGGGTTAGGGTTAGGGTTAGGGTTAGGGTTAGGGTTAGGGTTAGGGTTAGGGTTAGGGTTAGGGTTAGGGTTAGGGTTAGGGTTAGGGTTAGGGTTAGGGTTAGGGTTAGGGTTAGGGTTAGGGTTAGGGTTAGGGTTAGGGTTAGGGTTAGGGTTAGGGTTAGGGTTAGGGTTAGGGTTAGGGTTAGGGTTAGGGTTAGGGTTAGGGTTAGGGTTAGGGTTAGGGTTAGGGTTAGGGTTAGGGTTAGGGTTAGGGTTAGGGTTAGGGTTAGGGTTAGGGTTAGGGTTAGGGTTAGGGTTAGGGTTAGGGTTAGGGTTAGGGTTAGGGTTAGGGTTAGGGTTAGGGTTAGGGTTAGGGTTAGGGTTAGGGTTAGGGTTAGGGTTAGGGTTAGGGTTAGGGTTAGGGTTAGGGTTAGGGTTAGGGTTAGGGTTAGGGTTAGGGTTAGGGTTAGGGTTAGGGTTAGGGTTAGGGTTAGGGTTAGGGTTAGGGTTAGGGTTAGGGTTAGGGTTAGGGTTAGGGTTAGGGTTAGGGTTAGGGTTAGGGTTAGGGTTAGGGTTAGGGTTAGGGTTAGGGTTAGGGTTAGGGTTAGGGTTAGGGTTAGGGTTAGGGTTAGGGTTAGGGTTAGGGTTAGGGTTAGGGTTAGGGTTAGGGTTAGGGTTAGGGTTAGGGTTAGGGTTAGGGTTAGGGTTAGGGTTAGGGTTAGGGTTAGGGTTAGGGTTAGGGTTAGGGTTAGGGTTAGGGTTAGGGTTAGGGTTAGGGTTAGGGTTAGGGTTAGGGTTAGGGTTAGGGTTAGGGTTAGGGTTAGGGTTAGGGTTAGGGTTAGGGTTAGGGTTAGGGTTAGGGTTAGGGTTAGGGTTAGGGTTAGGGTTAGGGTTAGGGTTAGGGTTAGGGTTAGGGTTAGGGTTAGGGTTAGGGTTAGGGTTAGGGTTAGGGTTAGGGTTAGGGTTAGGGTTAGGGTTAGGGTTAGGGTTAGGGTTAGGGTTAGGGTTAGGGTTAGGGTTAGGGTTAGGGTTAGGGTTAGGGTTAGGGTTAGGGTTAGGGTTAGGGTTAGGGTTAGGGTTAGGGTTAGGGTTAGGGTTAGGGTTAGGGTTAGGGTTAGGGTTAGGGTTAGGGTTAGGGTTAGGGTTAGGGTTAGGGTTAGGGTTAGGGTTAGGGTTAGGGTTAGGGTTAGGGTTAGGGTTAGGGTTAGGGTTAGGGTTAGGGTTAGGGTTAGGGTTAGGGTTAGGGTTAGGGTTAGGGTTAGGGTTAGGGTTAGGGTTAGGGTTAGGGTTAGGGTTAGGGTTAGGGTTAGGGTTAGGGTTAGGGTTAGGGTTAGGGTTAGGGTTAGGGTTAGGGTTAGGGTTAGGGTTAGGGTTAGGGTTAGGGTTAGGGTTAGGGTTAGGGTTAGGGTTAGGGTTAGGGTTAGGGTTAGGGTTAGGGTTAGGGTTAGGGTTAGGGTTAGGGTTAGGGTTAGGGTTAGGGTTAGGGTTAGGGTTAGGGTTAGGGTTAGGGTTAGGGTTAGGGTTAGGGTTAGGGTTAGGGTTAGGGTTAGGGTTAGGGTTAGGGTTAGGGTTAGGGTTAGGGTTAGGGTTAGGGTTAGGGTTAGGGTTAGGGTTAGGGTTAGGGTTAGGGTTAGGGTTAGGGTTAGGGTTAGGGTTAGGGTTAGGGTTAGGGTTAGGGTTAGGGTTAGGGTTAGGGTTAGGGTTAGGGTTAGGGTTAGGGTTAGGGTTAGGGTTAGGGTTAGGGTTAGGGTTAGGGTTAGGGTTAGGGTTAGGGTTAGGGTTAGGGTTAGGGTTAGGGTTAGGGTTAGGGTTAGGGTTAGGGTTAGGGTTAGGGTTAGGGTTAGGGTTAGGGTTAGGGTTAGGGTTAGGGTTAGGGTTAGGGTTAGGGTTAGGGTTAGGGTTAGGGTTAGGGTTAGGGTTAGGGTTAGGGTTAGGGTTAGGGTTAGGGTTAGGGTTAGGGTTAGGGTTAGGGTTAGGGTTAGGGTTAGGGTTAGGGTTAGGGTTAGGGTTAGGGTTAGGGTTAGGGTTAGGGTTAGGGTTAGGGTTAGGGTTAGGGTTAGGGTTAGGGTTAGGGTTAGGGTTAGGGTTAGGGTTAGGGTTAGGGTTAGGGTTAGGGTTAGGGTTAGGGTTAGGGTTAGGGTTAGGGTTAGGGTTAGGGTTAGGGTTAGGGTTAGGGTTAGGGTTAGGGTTAGGGTTAGGGTTAGGGTTAGGGTTAGGGTTAGGGTTAGGGTTAGGGTTAGGGTTAGGGTTAGGGTTAGGGTTAGGGTTAGGGTTAGGGTTAGGGTTAGGGTTAGGGTTAGGGTTAGGGTTAGGGTTAGGGTTAGGGTTAGGGTTAGGGTTAGGGTTAGGGTTAGGGTTAGGGTTAGGGTTAGGGTTAGGGTTAGGGTTAGGGTTAGGGTTAGGGTTAGGGTTAGGGTTAGGGTTAGGGTTAGGGTTAGGGTTAGGGTTAGGGTTAGGGTTAGGGTTAGGGTTAGGGTTAGGGTTAGGGTTAGGGTTAGGGTTAGGGTTAGGGTTAGGGTTAGGGTTAGGGTTAGGGTTAGGGTTAGGGTTAGGGTTAGGGTTAGGGTTAGGGTTAGGGTTAGGGTTAGGGTTAGGGTTAGGGTTAGGGTTAGGGTTAGGGTTAGGGTTAGGGTTAGGGTTAGGGTTAGGGTTAGGGTTAGGGTTAGGGTTAGGGTTAGGGTTAGGGTTAGGGTTAGGGTTAGGGTTAGGGTTAGGGTTAGGGTTAGGGTTAGGGTTAGGGTTAGGGTTAGGGTTAGGGTTAGGGTTAGGGTTAGGGTTAGGGTTAGGGTTAGGGTTAGGGTTAGGGTTAGGGTTAGGGTTAGGGTTAGGGTTAGGGTTAGGGTTAGGGTTAGGGTTAGGGTTAGGGTTAGGGTTAGGGTTAGGGTTAGGGTTAGGGTTAGGGTTAGGGTTAGGGTTAGGGTTAGGGTTAGGGTTAGGGTTAGGGTTAGGGTTAGGGTTAGGGTTAGGGTTAGGGTTAGGGTTAGGGTTAGGGTTAGGGTTAGGGTTAGGGTTAGGGTTAGGGTTAGGGTTAGGGTTAGGGTTAGGGTTAGGGTTAGGGTTAGGGTTAGGGTTAGGGTTAGGGTTAGGGTTAGGGTTAGGGTTAGGGTTAGGGTTAGGGTTAGGGTTAGGGTTAGGGTTAGGGTTAGGGTTAGGGTTAGGGTTAGGGTTAGGGTTAGGGTTAGGGTTAGGGTTAGGGTTAGGGTTAGGGTTAGGGTTAGGGTTAGGGTTAGGGTTAGGGTTAGGGTTAGGGTTAGGGTTAGGGTTAGGGTTAGGGTTAGGGTTAGGGTTAGGGTTAGGGTTAGGGTTAGGGTTAGGGTTAGGGTTAGGGTTAGGGTTAGGGTTAGGGTTAGGGTTAGGGTTAGGGTTAGGGTTAGGGTTAGGGTTAGGGTTAGGGTTAGGGTTAGGGTTAGGGTTAGGGTTAGGGTTAGGGTTAGGGTTAGGGTTAGGGTTAGGGTTAGGGTTAGGGTTAGGGTTAGGGTTAGGGTTAGGGTTAGGGTTAGGGTTAGGGTTAGGGTTAGGGTTAGGGTTAGGGTTAGGGTTAGGGTTAGGGTTAGGGTTAGGGTTAGGGTTAGGGTTAGGGTTAGGGTTAGGGTTAGGGTTAGGGTTAGGGTTAGGGTTAGGGTTAGGGTTAGGGTTAGGGTTAGGGTTAGGGTTAGGGTTAGGGTTAGGGTTAGGGTTAGGGTTAGGGTTAGGGTTAGGGTTAGGGTTAGGGTTAGGGTTAGGGTTAGGGTTAGGGTTAGGGTTAGGGTTAGGGTTAGGGTTAGGGTTAGGGTTAGGGTTAGGGTTAGGGTTAGGGTTAGGGTTAGGGTTAGGGTTAGGGTTAGGGTTAGGGTTAGGGTTAGGGTTAGGGTTAGGGTTAGGGTTAGGGTTAGGGTTAGGGTTAGGGTTAGGGTTAGGGTTAGGGTTAGGGTTAGGGTTAGGGTTAGGGTTAGGGTTAGGGTTAGGGTTAGGGTTAGGGTTAGGGTTAGGGTTAGGGTTAGGGTTAGGGTTAGGGTTAGGGTTAGGGTTAGGGTTAGGGTTAGGGTTAGGGTTAGGGTTAGGGTTAGGGTTAGGGTTAGGGTTAGGGTTAGGGTTAGGGTTAGGGTTAGGGTTAGGGTTAGGGTTAGGGTTAGGGTTAGGGTTAGGGTTAGGGTTAGGGTTAGGGTTAGGGTTAGGGTTAGGGTTAGGGTTAGGGTTAGGGTTAGGGTTAGGGTTAGGGTTAGGGTTAGGGTTAGGGTTAGGGTTAGGGTTAGGGTTAGGGTTAGGGTTAGGGTTAGGGTTAGGGTTAGGGTTAGGGTTAGGGTTAGGGTTAGGGTTAGGGTTAGGGTTAGGGTTAGGGTTAGGGTTAGGGTTAGGGTTAGGGTTAGGGTTAGGGTTAGGGTTAGGGTTAGGGTTAGGGTTAGGGTTAGGGTTAGGG